>CM022705.1:57473242-57520742 GCA_012295165.1 Asparagus setaceus | reverse complement strand
AAAGACTGTGTCTAGAGGGAACTCGGAAGCAGGCTAAGTACTCTGTGCATGCACTGGCAGCTATAACCAAAGATGACGGTCTCAAGTCACTCTCCGTCCTCTACAAGGTTGATATGATTATAGTTCAAAAGTCAATTATACGTTCATTCTTAACTTTCAAAGAATGTCTCTTTAAACTTCCTAGATGATGTACTTACAGTGAGATCTATTATTTGATTGACAGAGGCTTGTGGATATATTGGAAGAGAGAACACATTTGCCAGCTATATTGCAGTCACTTGGATGCATAGCACAAATTGCCACACCAATTTTTGAGACAAGGGAGGATGAAATTTTTGGTTTCATAAAGCACAAAATTCTGGAATGCAGTAATGTATGCCTTTCCTCAAACAATTGTTTATTCCTTGAAATTGACATCAGTCATGTTAATATTTCATTGTTTTTCAGAAGGTAGAAGAAGTTTCTACGAAGAAATCTGAATCGAACAGGACTGAACTTTGTTTGCTAAAGGTCAGTATTGGTAACTGTTCTGAAATGATTGATTCTACTTGAAACAAAATTATTTATTTGATGTGTATCCCCTCCCCCCACCCCGCCTGTGCACCTGCCACCACCATCACCACCCAACCCCATCTCCCAACCATCATCAATAACAACAAGCACAATGTTGTGGCAAAACGAGCTTGTACCCGTGAAATAATGATAATTGACTGTGACCACTTTGACCCAAAAAGTTGACCCCACTATGTCTTGGATCTCAGCCACAAATGATATGTTCGATTTACCACTTTATTTCCTACTTGGAACAAAACTTTAATTCCCTCCGTCTATCAAAGTGCTTTTTTTAAAACTCTATTAGGATGCTTTTAGTTGGGAGCAACACAAAACCAGCAAATTTGACCTTGGCTCATATCTGATGAGTCCTGGACACCATGGAGTGTTCTCTAATTATGCCCCTTCTTTATCTTTGACGATGCACGAGTTCCCTTACTCTTCACCTTATATCATAATCCATCTCGACCAACTTTATGCGTAATACTGTATAATCTTTTTGGTTTGGAACCCGATTTGGAAAGAACCATTATGATTGTATTGGGTTTATGGCTAACCCATCTCAAGTATTATTAGCTATTACCAAGTCACAAAACTGCTAACCCAAATGTACTGATGTACCGCCTATGCTTGACCTTGTCAAAATCTTCACCTTGGGCTCTGATACCAATTTGTTGCTAGTGAATGAAGCTTGTAACTGTGGACTTAAATATTATATTGTGACAATTTTGACTGTCTTGTTAGTGTTCATTTTTTTTCTTTATTTCCAATGTGGATTAAATATTAACTCCATCCACCTCTTAATGTGGATGCTTTTAACTGGAAATGAGACGAAACCGAGCAAAATGCACACACACAGACGGTCAACCTTGACAACCCTTGAACCTTCAATATTATTTTCTTGTATCGCAGATATTTGGCATCAAAACATTGGTGAAAAGCTACTTACCTGTCAGAGATGCTCATCAGCGACCAGGGATTGAAAAGGTTATGGAAATCCTGAAAAACATTCTTTCTTTCGGTGACATTTCAAAAGATATGGAATCAAGGTATTGATGGTGATCTAGTATTTTTGACTTGCCATTACATAGTGCTTTGACTTGACTTTGCAGACAGGATTTACATTTGGTGCTTCACTTGCTAAGATTTTTACTATTGCGTTCTGCTTTCCAGTGCTGTAGATAAGGCACATATCGACTAGCTTCAGCTAAAGCTGTTCTTCGGTTGTCAAGACAATGGGACCATAAAATACCTATTGATGTCTTCTATATGACCCTGAGAATATCAGAGGTACACTATTCCTCCGTCCGTCCCTCCCTCCTCTCTCTTCCTCTCCATACACACACTTTCGGCACGCACTTCACACACATACAGAGACACCCACATGGCCACATCTACATTGCTTGGATATAGCTATAGATTTCAGTGTTGGGCCTGTACAAGGTGTGAGGGTGACTACTATTTACAACAAACTAGGAGTCAGATGAAGTTGAATTACCTGTATTTCGTTAAATTATTTTATATTTCAAACAGTGCCTAGTGGTGAAGTATATTAGAATCCTAAGATAACCGATAAATAGTGGTAGCCAAGAAGGCAATAAAAAAATGTGAATATCACAGGATTCAGGTATTCTTCCCTGGCTTTTAGGTTCTTCACTTAGTAAAATTCACTAGAATCTAGAAGAGTTGATGTCAAACCTTAACCCTTCCCATTAAGGTTCAGGACCTTCATGTTAATTAGCACTCAGTTACAAAATGAAAGGTCATAACTTTTAGCTTCCTACAGCTAAAGCAAATTTAGAAGTTATTTGGTCTACGTGAGTATGCTTACTGTTTTATCTTAATTTGTAGGACATTTATGCTCAGTCTAGGAAAGTCTTCATCAGCAAAGTGCAGAGATATATTAAAGAACGACTCTTGGATGCAAAGTATGCTTGTGCCTTCTTGTTGAACATCAACCAATTCCGCTCACCTGAATATACAGAGGTTGATATTATTTTTTAGCATTATGGTGAAACTAGTCTGTTCATTCTTAGCCATGTTGTTTGCATTTGCTTTTTCATTGAGAATATTTCTTTTTCTACATTATTTAAAATTTCCAGGAAAACATAATCTACTTGAAATAATTCAAGTTTGTCAGCAAGCTAAGGTGCGACAGCTTTCTATGCAAAGTGATGGAAACTCAGGTAGCTTATCCAGAATGTATTCTTGTATATTTGGTCCATGCTCTACACCATCCTTCCTTTCCTAGTATTGATGAGTGCAAAGATGTTAAAGTATTTGAACCATTTTACTGGTATGTACTCTTCTATTATTGAACTCAATTTAACTTTTGTTGGTTGCAAGTCTCCTGAAAGAGGAACTTATTTTATCGATAATGGTCCATGTGCTTCTATCTTTTTTACATTTGTTTTGTTTAATTTTTCATCTCACTTTTTGATGTGGAGCTTGCATAATATGCTATTCTTTGCACAGCATATGCCCATTTACTGTGAACTCATGTTCCATATTATCTAATATGTACATCGAATCATTCTTAATTCTTAACGCACCAGAGTTTATTTCTTATGTTACTTGGCTTTGTTTGATTGATGAGAAACAATTATTTTCCTTTGTCATAATAGCTCTAGGGAATCTGGTCTGATGCATGTCCCATTTTAAGTCAATCTCCTCTTTATGGTGTTATTGATGACTCTTAAGGAGTTTTTAGCGCTTCCTCGTCTGCTGGACAGGAATCCGTCTCTGTGAAAGGGAAGGGCTTTATATTGGTTCATATATTTCCCCTAGATTATGTGTCTAATCATCAAGATGACCTACTGTTGTAACCCCCTTCATGCAATGAATTCTCATATTCATATTCTGAGTCACATGTCTTCATTTTCCTTTTTTTCATTTCTTTCAGAACCTAGAATTTTTTAACATTGTTTACTATTCCTATTGAAACTTTTTTCCCCTTTTGTGTAGACAGATGGAGTTTCCTTTAAAGGGTTAGAGCCTCAATATGATATTTTTAGTCAGTGAAAGTGAGCTTTATACATTTACCTGTTATTTGCTTTCCTTTTGTCTTGGAGGTACACGGTTCATTTCAGAGTGTGGTGATATCACCATATAGTTGGGAGGATGGTAAATGTTGATGAGTTGATATCTAATCCTAAGCTGGCTATCTATGTATTGCCCAATTTAGCTGTTGGTTTGGGTTCTTTCTCAACGTTATTGTTTGCAGATTTGGCATGAGCTCGACAATTTTTCAAATGCCAGTCTAATATGTAGATTGAGCAAGTATATGACTGTATTTGTCATCTTGTGGTCACTTTCTAGATAATCATTAGGATCATAATTCACATCGTGTCACCCTGCATAAGAAGTTTTAAAATATCCTCCACATATTAGGATCTTCAAAACCTGTTTAGTAGGGAGGAGTTATACACACATATGCTTGTTCTCATAAGCTATGGAGCAAAGACACATTTATCACTTTCTTGGGTAATCCTTGGACATATGTTGCGGACTTCTCAAACATGTCCTCAATTATTAAATATATTTTTAAATTTAGGACACTTGTCAGATGCTTCATGAATGCATGTCCAACACTTACCGTACAGTTCTTTTCAAATTACATATTTGAGATTATATTTAATCAAACACCGCCCCCTCTCCTGCACACCCTCACAGATGCTCAGAAAGCAAAAAGTAAGAAGAGGTTAAGCCGGCTGTGACTTAGTCGGCAGCCTCACTCTTTGCGGTGATCAATATGAGTAGAGATGCTTGTGGTTGTAGAAAATTGAAAGTGTCATGCAAGGCCACTTTTGTTTTGGTGCTAATTTTCTCTATCATCCAGGCGTCTGCATCTCTTGTTGTCTTTACTGTTACATGGGGATGAAGGTGGACAATTTGGAGGCGATCCCAGCAAGAGGGAGAACTATATAAAAGTAGTATCTATCTTCCATAGCATTAAGTGCTCAGAAGATGTGGTTGACAGTGCAAAGTCAAAGGTAGGAAATTGGTAGGACAATCATTAACAGAAATTTGTTATCATGTTTGTTAATTATGCATTTCTGTTCGTGTAGTTCCTGTAAGCTAGACATGGATGTTATATTGTTATTTGTGTCTTTTCTTGTACTAGATGTCAGGATGGCCTACTGACTTGTCTACGTGCTTATGAAATACACAGGTTTCATATGCTATATGTGATCTGGGCCTATCAATTGCAAAAAGACTAGTCAATGACCAGTCTGATATTTCAGGAATGGCTACTTCACTAACTCTTCCGCCTAATCTGTATAAGCCTGTTAAGGAGGGTGAAAAGTCTGCGGTTAGTATATTCCATTGAAACAATTTCTTACTCTATATGCTAAAGTGATTTAAATATATTAGATGATTCTGGTTTGCTATTTTTATTATTCTAGAAAAGAATGTTTTTTTTTTTCAATGGGATAACCATACATGACATTCTTAGTTTTGATGCTGCGCTAATGTTATCTTACCAATGTGGTGCAATGCAATGAAATAGTTGCTGGAGCACACTTTGCCTCAAAGAATGAAAGAAGAATAGAAGATGTTCAGCTAACACTTAATAAATCATTAAGCAGATATACAATGTTGGGCATGTGATCTGAATTATGTATGAGTACAGGTTTTAGGAAGTTAAGAAAGGTTTTAGAAAATGAGGGAAGGGAGATGAAAATTAAAATGCGCTAAAGGAGGTAGTTCTGATGACAAGGAGGGCAATTTTACAAGTTAATTGAATCAGCTTGTTAAGAGTATATATTGATGATCCACAGTCAGGATGTAGCACATCAACAAAAGAAAGTCTCTTTTCCTTGTTACTAAAACCTGATGATCTACTTGAAGTTTAAAATTTTCAACAAATCCAACCCCCAATACTTGAAGAACCCATTTATATCCTCTGCTAATGAACAAATGAGGTTGCCAATAGAAATGTGGAGAATGTTTGATTGCTAAAAAGATCTTATGGGATCGGTACTTAGTATTATGTGCTGTCATTTTCTGTAGTTGTTGTGAAGTATGAATATTTGCATGCCTTAAATGTAACAGGATTTTGAAGCAGCTAATTATTATGCTTTCACTGGCACAAGCGTGTTCAAGCTAACTAGGATAAATAATGTTTTACCAAGTATATGCAGGGAACACAAGTCAAACCTAGTAATGAAAACAAATAGCAGTAAAATTCTGCTTTGGGTGTAGGGGATAACTGGGTTTCATATGAAGTAGTTCTAATGTAGATGCTACTTGTTCAGGTTCTTCTATTTATTTATTTATTTATTTATTTTGGTGGGGTGGGGGATTTTTTTCCCTTTGAACTCCTTTAGCCTAAACAAACACTAAGTTGAAGCTTGTGGTTACAATGTCAGAACAGGTTTCTGAAATATATTAGACATGAAGCGGCTTTTATTTTCTCATTTGCCTATTGTTTCCAAATAATCAAAACACATTTTGTTATGATGATTAGAGAGTTTTCAAATTACCGCTATTCTTTTTCGTCTAAATTGTAGCATTTTGTTCTCTGCTGTGAGGCATGGAAGATTTGCCTCCTTGTATATCCATGTAATAATGATTGCCATACTGCATTAATTATATTATTATTTTAATAATTTCATACTCTTGTTTTTCTAGACTGCCGTCAGATCCAGCAAACTGCTTAGTCGATTAATGGCGAATATGGCTTGTTGCTGTTCAGTAATGTGTTTTATTGGTTCACTGTTGATTGTTAAGAGAAATAGTGATTGACAGATAACTTTTAATATACTTCTCTTTCAGTGATGCAAGAAAAGTGGAATAATACATTTTAGTAGATTTGTTCTTGATTGGATGAAAAATGTCCCACAATAATTTTATGCTTTGTAGCAAATCTTTGGGTGTGTTTGGCAACTTCACACAAATCCGGTTAAGGCCTTAACCGGGTTAGGATTGAACCAAAAGGTGGCGGTGGTCCAAAGATAAGCTAGATAAGGGCCTCTTTTTTGAACTAAAAAAGACTAGTCCGATCTTGTACAAGCTTTTGCCAAACACGTATTAAGCCCTTGTCCAAGTTAATACTATTATCCAAGTTAGTAGGTGAGTTGCCAAACAAGCCCTTTAGTGTTGAATAACTCTTGGATCACATCAAAGTTGCAAAATTTTCTGCACCTCAAGCTATCTATTAACTTAAAGCTTCACCAGCATGCATGTCCTGCTGTTCAAATAACTAAAGATATGAAGTTGTTAAGTTTTGAATTTATGCGTTATAAGTGTCACATCCAGGAAATCGTTTCTGTATATATTCATGGTTTTGAGATTATTTCTGTATATATTCATAGTTTATTTCTTCTAGGAGAGAACACATTTGCCAGCTATATTGCAGTCACTTGATGCATAGCACAAATTGCCACACCAATTTTGAGACAAGGGAGGATGAAATTTTGGTTTCATAAAGCACAAAATTCTGGAATGCAGTAATGTATGCCTTTCCTCAAACAATTGTTTATTCCTTGAAATTGACATCAGTCATGTTAATATTTCATTGTTTTTCAGAAGGTAGAAGAAGTTTCACGAAGAAATCTGAATCGAACAGGACTGAACTTTGTTTGCTAAAGGTCAGTATTGGTAACTGTTCTGAAATGATTGATTCTACTTGAAAAAAATTATTTATTTGATGTGTATCCCTCCCCCACCCCGCCTGTGCACCTGCCACCACCATCACCACCCAACCCCATCTCCCAACCATCATCAATAACAACAAGCACAATGTTGTGGCAAAACGAGCTTGTACCCGTGAAATAATGATAATTGACTGTGACCACTTTGACCCAAAAAGTTGACCCCACTATGTCTTGGATCTCAGCCACAAATGATATGTTCGATTTACCACTTTATTTCCTACTTGGAACAAAACTTTAATTCCCTCCGTCTATCAAAGTGCTTTTTTTAAAACTCTATTAGGATGCTTTTAGTTGGGAGCAACACAAAACCAGCAAATTTGACCTTGGCTCGTATCTGATGAGTCCTGGACACCATGGAGTGTTCTCTAATTATGCCCCCCCCTCTTCTTTATCTTTGACGATGCACGAGTTCCCTTACTCTTCACCTTATATCATAATCCATCTCGACCAACTTTGTACGTAATACTGTATAATCTTTTTCGGTTTGGAACCCGATTTGGAAAGAACCATTATGATTGTATTGAGTTTATGGCTAACCCATCTCGAAGTATTATTAGCTATTACCAAGTCACAAAACTGCTAACCCAAATGTACTGATGTACCGCCCTATGCTTGACCTTGTCAAAATCTTCACCTTGGGCTCTGATACCAATTTGTTGCTAGTGAATGAAGCTTGTAACTGTGGACTTAAATATTATATTGTGACAATTTTGACTGTCTTGTTAGTGTTCATTTTTTTTCGCTTTATTTCCAATGTGGATTAAATATTAACTCCATCCACCTCTTAATGTGGATGCTTTTAACTGGAAATGAGACGGAAACCGAGCAAAAATGCACACACACAGACGGTCAACCTTGACAACCCTTGAACCTTCAATATTATTTTCTTGTATCGCAGATATTTGGCATCAAAACATTGGTGAAAAGCTACTTACCTGTCAGAGATGCTCATCAGCGACCAGGGATTGAAAAGGTTATGGAAATCCTGAAAAACATTCTTTCTTTCGGTGACATTTCAAAAGATATGGAATCAAGGTATTGATGGTGATCTAGTATTTTTGACTTGCCATTACATAGTGCTTTGACTTGACTTTGCAGACAGGATTTACATTTGGTGCTTCACTTGCTAAGATTTTTACTATTGCGTTCTGCTTTCCAGTGCTGTAGATAAGGCACATATGCGACTAGCTTCAGCTAAAGCTGTTCTTCGGTTGTCAAGACAATGGGACCATAAAATACCTATTGATGTCTTCTATATGACCCTGAGAATATCAGAGGTACACTATTCCTCCGTCCGTCCCTCCCTCCCTCTCTCTTCCTCTCCATACACACACTCGCGCACGCACTTCACACACATACAGAGACACCCACATGGCCACATCTACATTGCTTGGATATAGCTATAGATTTCAGTGTTGGGCCTGTACAAGGTGTGAGGGTGACTACTATTTACAACAAACTAGGAGTCAGATGAAGTTGAATTACCTGTATTTCGTTAAATTATTTTATATTTCAAACAGTGCCTAGTGGTGAAGTATATTAGAATCCTAAGATAACCGATAAATAGTGGTAGCCAAGAAGGCAATAAAAAAATGTGAATATCACAGGATTCAGGTATTCTTCCCTGGCTTTTAGGTTATTCACTTAGTAAAATTCACTAGAATCTAGAAGAGTTGATGTCAAACCTTAACCCTTCCCATTAAGGTTCAGGACCTTCATGTTAATTAGCACTCAGTTACAAAATGAAAGGTCATAACTTTTAGCTTCCTACAGCTAAAGCAAATTTAGAAGTTATTTGGTCTACGTGAGCATGCTTACTGTTTTATCTTAATTTGTAGGACATTTATGCTCAGTCTAGGAAAGTCTTCATCAGCAAAGTGCAGAGATATATTAAAGAACGACTCTTGGATGCAAAGTATGCTTGTGCCTTCTTGTTGAACATCAACCAATTCCGCTCACCTGAATATACAGAGGTTGATATTATTTTTTAGCATTATGGTGAAACTAGTCTGTTCATTCTTAGCCATGTTGTTTGCATTTGCTTTTTCATTGAGAATATTTCTTTTTCTACATTATTTAAAATTTCCAGGGGAAACATAATCTACTTGAAATAATTCAAGTTTGTCAGCAAGCTAAGGTGCGACAGCTTTCTATGCAAAGTGATGGAAACTCAACGGTAGCTTATCCAGAATGTATTCTTGTATATTTGGTCCATGCTCTCGCACAACATCCTTCCTTTCCTAGTATTGATGAGTGCAAAGATGTTAAAGTATTTGAACCATTTTACTGGTATGTACTCTTCTATTATTGAACTCAATTTAACTTTTGTTGGTTGCAAGTCTCCTGAAAGAGGAACTTATTTTATCGATAATGGTCCATGTGCTTCTATCTTTTTTACATTTGTTTTGTTTAATTTTTCATCTCACTTTTTGATGTGGAGCTTGCATAATATGCTATTCTTTGCACAGCATATGCCCATTTACTGTGAACTCATGTTCCATATTATCTAATATGTACATCGAATCATTCTTAATTCTTAACGCACCAGAGTTTATTTCTTATGTTACTTGGCTTTGTTTGATTGATGAGAAACAATTATTTTCCTTTGTCATAATAGCTCTAGGGAATCTGGTCTGATGCATGTCCCATTTTAAGTCAATCTCCTCTTTATGGTGTTATTGATGACTCTTAAGGAGTTTTTAGCGCTTCCTCGTCTGCTGGACAGGAATCCGTCTCTGTGAAAGGGAAGGGCTTTATATTGGTTCATATATTTCCCCTAGATTATGTGTCTAATCATCAAGATGACCTACTGTTGTAACCCCCTTCATGCAATGAATTCTCATATTCATATTCTGAGTCACATGTCTTCATTTTCCTTTTTTTCATTTCTTTCAGAACCTAGAATTTTTTAACATTGTTTACTATTCCTATTGAAACTTTTTTCCCCTTTTGTGTAGACAGATGGAGTTTCCTTTAAAGGGTTAGAGCCTCAATATGATATTTTTAGTCAGTGAAAGTGAGCTTTATACATTTACCTGTTATTTGCTTTCCTTTTGTCTTGGAGGTACACGGTTCATTTCGCAGTGTGGTGATATCACCATATAGTTGGGAGGATGGTAAATGTTGATGAGTTGATATCTAATCCTAAGCTGGCTATCTATGTATTGCCCAATTTAGCTGTTGGTTTGGGTTCTTTCTCAACGTTATTGTTTGCAGATTTGGCATGAGCTCGACAATTTTTCAAATGCCAGTCTAATATGTAGATTGAGCAAGTATATGACTGTATTTGTCATCTTGTGGTCACTTTCTAGATAATCATTAGGATCATAATTCACATCGTGTCACCCTGCATAAGAAGTTTTAAAATATCCTCCACATATTAGGATCTTCAAAACCTGTTTAGTAGGGAGGAGTTATACACACATATGCTTGTTCTCATAAGCTATGGAGCAAAGACACATTTATCACTTTCTTGGGTAATCCTTGGACATATGTTATGGACTTCTCAAACATGTCCTCAATTATTAAATATATTTTAAATTTAGGACACTTGTCAGATGCTTCATGAATGCATGTCCAACACTTACCGTACAGTTCTTTTCAAATTACATATTTGAGATTATATTTAATCAAACACCGCCCCTCTCCTGCACACCCTCACAGATGCTCAGAAAGCAAAAGTAAGAAGAGGTTAAGCCGGCTGTGACTTAGTCGGCAGCCTCACTCTTTATGTGATCAATATGAGTAGAGATGCTTGTGGTTGTAGAAAATTGAAAGTGTCATGCAAGGCCACTTTTGTTTTGGTGCTAATTTTCTCTATCATCCAGGCGTCTGCATCTCTTGTTGTCTTTACTGTTACATGGGGATGAAGGTGGACAATTTGGAGGCGATCCCAGCAAGAGGGAGAACTATATAAAAGTAGTATCTATCTTCCATAGCATTAAGTGCTCAGAAGATGTGGTTGACAGTGCAAAGTCAAAGGTAGGAAATTGGTAGGACAATCATTAACAGAAAATTGTTATCATGTTTGTTAATTATGCATTTCTGTTCGTGTAGTTCCTGTAAGCTAGACATGGATGTTATATTGTTATTTGTGTCTTTTTCTTGTACTAGATGTCAGGATGGCCTACTGACTTGTCTACGTGCTTATGAAATACACAGGTTTCATATGCTATATGTGATCTGGGCCTATCAATTGCAAAAAGACTAGTCAATGACCAGTCTGATATTTCAGGAATGGCTACTTCACTAACTCTTCCGCCTAATCTGTATAAGCCTGTTAAGGAGGGTGAAAAGTCTGCGGTTAGTATATTCCATTGAAACAATTTCTTACTCTATATGCTAATAAATTCCTGAAAGTGATTTAAATATATTAGATGATTCTGGTTTGCTATTTTTATTATTCTAGAAAAGAATTTTTTTTTTTTCAATGGGATAACCATACATGACATTCTTAGTTTTGATGCTGCGCTAATGTTATCTTACCAATATGGTGCAATGCAATGAAATAGTTGCTGGAGCACACTTTGCCTCAAAGAATGAAAGAAGAATAGAAGATGTTCAGCTAACACTTAATAAATCATTAAGCAGATATACAATGTTGGGCATGTGATCTGAATTATGTATGAGTACAGGTTTTAGGAAGTTAAGAAAGGTTTTAGAAAATGAGGGAAGGGAGATGAAAATTAAAATGCGCTAAAGGAGGTAGTTCTGATGACAAGGAGGGCAATTTTACAAGTTAATTGAATCAGCTTGTTAAGAGTATATATTGATGATCCACAGTCAGGATGTAGCACATCAACAAAAGAAAGTCTCTTTTCCTTGTTACTAAAAACCTGATGATCTACTTGAAGTTTAAAATTTTCAACAAATCCAACCCCCAATACTTGAAGAACCCATTTATATCCTCTGCTAATGAACAAATGAGGTTGCCAATAGAAATGTGGAGAATGTTTGATTGCTAAAAAGATCTTATGGGATCGGTACTTAGTATTATGTGCTGTCATTTTCTGTAGTTGTTGTGAAGTATGAATATTTGCATGCCTTAAATGTAACAGGATTTTGAAGCAGCTAATTATTATGCTTTCACTGGCACAACGTGTTCAAGCTAACTAGGATAAATAATGTTTTACCAAGTATATGCAGGGAACACAAGTCAAACCTAGTAATGAAAACAAATAGCAGCGTAAAATTCTGCTTTGGGTGTAGGGGGATAACTGGGTTTCATATGAAGTAGTTCTAATGTAGATGCTACTTGTTCAGGTTCTTCTATTTATTTATTTATTTATTTATTTTGGTGGGGTGGGGGGATTTTTTTTCCCTTTGAACTCCTTTAGCCTAAACAAACACTAAGTTGAAGCTTGTGGTTACAATGTCAGAACAGGTTTCTGAAATATATTAGACATGAAGACGGCTTTTATTTTCTCATTTGCCTATTGTTTCCAAATAATCAAAACACAATTTTGTTATGATGATTAGAGAGTTTTTCAAATTACCGCTATTCTTTTTTTACGTCTAAATTGTAGCATTTTGTTCTCTGCTGTGAGGCATGGAAGATTTGCCTCCTTGTATATCCATGTAATAATGATTGCCATACTCGCATTAATTATATTATTATTTTAATAATTTCATACTCTTGTTTTTCTAGACTGCCGTCAGATCCAGCAAACTGCTTAGTCGTTAACGATGACGTATATGGCTTGTTGCTGTTCAGTAATGTGTTTTATTGGTTCACTGTTGATTGTTAAGAGAAATAGTGATTGACAGATAACTTTTAATATACTTCTCTTTCAGTGATGCAAGAAAAGTGGAATAATACATTTTAGTAGATTTGTTCTTGATTGGATGAAAAATGTCCCACAATAATTTTATGCTTTGTAGCAAATCTTTGGGTGTGTTTGGCAACTTCACACAAATCCGGTTAAGGCCTTAACCGGGTTAGGATTGAACCAAAAGGTGGCGGTGGTCCAAAGATAAGCTAGATAAGGGCCTCTTTTTTGAACTAAAAAAGACTAGTCCGATCTTGTACAAGCTTTTGCCAAACACGTATTAAGCCCTTGTCCAAGTTAATACTATTATCCAAGTTAGTAGGTGAGTTGCCAAACAAGCCCTTTAGTGTTGAATAACTCTTGGATCACATCAAAGTTGCAAAATTTTCTGCACCTCAAGCTATCTATTAACTTAAAGCTTCACCAGCATGCATGTCCTGCTGTTCAAATAACTAAAGATATGAAGTTGTTAAGTTTTGAATTTGTACGTTATAAGTGTCACATCCAGGAAATCGTTTCTGTATATATTCATGGTTTTTGAGATTATTTCTGTATATATTCATAGTTTATTTCTTCTAGGAGAGATCATATCTGCATATATTCATGGTTTATTTCTTCTAGGGCAATGATGAGCAGTCTTGGTTGGGGAATGAGAGTGTCCTAGTCCATTTTGAAGCACTTAAGCTCGAGGATAAAGAACTGGTATGAATAAAATTTTTACAAACTATGTTTTTTAGAGCAAATAATTATACTATCTACTTCTGTTATATTTCTGTGTGGTCAAAAGCATGAGATCATGTGCTTGTTGAAGTATGTGCATGGGGCTTGGTATTTTGTGGATTCAATTTGTATTTTAGGACTCTATTCACTGGATTATCGTTTTGTGGAAATTCAGAGCGTGTCAGGTGCAGACAAGGATGAAATGATCTTAGAAGAGAAAGATGCAGATGGTAATGAAATGCCATTAGGGAAGTTGATGAAACTTCTTAAGTCACAAGGAGTGAAGAAAAAGAAAAAGTTGAAAAGGCAAGCTTCACCTTCTGAAACAAAAAAGCCAGAAAATGATTTTGATGTCTTGGGAGTAGTAAGGGAAATAAATCTTGACAACATGAAAAGTGAAAAGAGCAGGCAAATAGGTGAGTTAACCAAAGACAATGACTCTTTAGAAAGTCAACGTATGAGTATAGATAATGACAAGGAGGGAGCTTCAGTATCTCGTAAACGGAAGGAAACCAATGGCATTGCTTTGCTCAACGCGCCGACTCCAAAGCGCAAAAGGTCAGCTAACGTGCAGAGGTCTCCATCTAAAAGCGCCAAAGGCGAGAATGGAAGCAGAGTTCTATCCTATTCACGTGCTATTAAGGTGGACAAGAAGAAGGACTTATCCTCTGCGCAAAAGTTGTTGATGGAGGATGTTGAATCTTCCAATCCAGACTTGTTGGTTTCGCACTTGCCAACAATCAAAAGCACCTCAAGTAGGAATTCTGTTGAACCAAAGACCAAAGAAGCTATCATAAAAAATGAAGAGGTAATCTCACCTTTATATTAATAGATGATTTAAGAATACCAAATGCAGGTCTTATCACCTTTGGGTTGTTTGCAGAAATCAGCCATCTTAGGAGTCGCTGATAAGGAAATTGGAAGCTTAGAAAGCTCCAAGGGTTCTCTTAAGAAGAGAAAAGTCAGAAGCATTTCTGGTTTGGAAAAGGTATGTTTAAAAGTTCAATATGTTTCTATTTCCACTAGAGTTTATAGTAGCTTATTTGCTCTGCTAAATTTTTCTTAATCTACTTATTTATTAGATATACCAAACTATTTATTTTAATTTGGAGCCACATTTAATTTTAAAACTTGTATAAAATTTGATTTGAACAGTTATTTGTCACTATGCCTATTAGGTCAATTCTGATCCTGATCCCATGTTTCTTCCACCACGTGCTATAGTTCTTTTTACTTTATTCCTTTTAGTTTTTTACCTTGATCACCAAAAAACTTTGTTGTGTATTAAAATGTTTGCATTCCATGTGCGCATAGATATATTAAGTTGAACAAATTGGTGAGTAAGATTGCAAATGTAACATAAATAGCCCATAGCAATAGCCGTACTTTTGGTCCCATTTACTGAATAATTGGAACTTGTCAGTCCTCACCAGTTGCCAGTGGCTACAAGGTTTTGATTTTTCTACTACTCAGGCTTGATTTATTGGAAGTCAACCTCTGCTTTTGGACCAAACATAAGAGTATTGAACTGCTGCAGGTGGATTCATTATGAGAAATGTTGAAGTCCTAAAATAACTGGTTTTCTAGTAAATAGCGCAATCTCTCATGACAACTAATTTCCACACCAAAGTGCAATAGGCAACGATTTATTGGCTGACAGAATGATTGTAGTTGGTCTGGCCTGATGGTTAGCACTTGCTTCTGGAAGTTTTCATTTTATAATCAATTAGCTTTGACTTGTTAGAGATCGGCACATGCTTCTCAATTAAGTTTGAAGTATTTAACTGCTGCATATTAGGATGGTTGGGTGTGTGTGGTACAGTCCCAAACAGGAAATCAACAAACTTCCAGGCCTCGGATAGAGTGAGCTTCTGGATAAAATTTAAGAGTATGAGACTGTTGTAGGACAGATGATGAGTGATCTGAAAGCTTTCTGACTGTCACAAGTAGCGAGGCCTGATTGGTTTGTTGGTAGATGGCCCATGCATCAATGTTTGGAACTTATCATCAAAGCATACAAGCTTATGAGTCAGATGACTCATATAATACAAGCTCACAAATATCTCAATTTCTTAGCCAAACTCTTGCGCACACCAAATGCATGTATTTATAGAGGTACTCAACATACCCAGACACATGCATGACACAGCACACACACTGATGTTTGTTCCTTGCTTACACGCATTCTAATGTGTTTCCCTGGGTATGTTGGAAAAGTTAGAGCAGTGCAAACATACAACAGCATCAGGTGGAACATATAATATGTAAAAGTACGTGCTCATATGTACAATCCTTGCCATGCAGACAAGAACCTTCAGATATCAACTCCCTTGGCCATCATCTATACTAATCTATATTAAAAACTTAGTGAGGGTTGGAAAAGTTTGAAGGACATGGAAAAATCTCCTTCATCTCACTAAAGACATGAGGACAATTTAGTCATTTCTCACAAATTTATTCTTTTTTTTCTCTTTGTTCAGGTCTAGAACTTTCTAATGCATGTAGTAATGTTTACTAATTAAATATCTATTACATTTTATATTAGAAAAGATGTAAATATAAAATGATAAAGTTTTTAATGTAAATAAATACGATAAAAATAACAATCAGAATTTCAATATATTCCAATAGAATTATGTCATAATTAATTTCAATAAGCTAAGAAAAAATATCACATATTAAATGAATAAATATCATAAAAAATCTTAGAAATATTTAGAATACATAGGGTGTTAAAATTAGAATAGTTAAGTTTTAATGGCGGTTGCACGTGCATTTGCACGCAATAATGCTAGCATATAAAAGTTAGTGAGGCTTAAAGTTGGATGAATGGAGGACATTTTTCCTCCATATAGTAATTTGGGGTAAAATGGTAATTTCACACGTAGATTTTTCCCTACTTCTTTCTTTTTCATTTCTTATTTGTAGAACATTCTTTCTTTTTCATTTCTTATTTCTAGAACATTCTAAATCATAACATGAGAATAGGATTTGAACTCAGATAATCAAAATTATAATTTTTCAAGAGAAATTTTTATTTCCTTTCTTTTCTTTTCTTTTTCCTTTCTTATTTCTATAATATTCTTAATCATGACATGAGAATACTCACATAATTAAATTGCAGTATCTCCATTTTTCTTTATTGTTTTAATCACTTACTCGAATTATATTATCCTCCTTAAGAAAAGTACTCCACAAAATTGTGTTAAGAATATATTTAATTGCTAAATAACAGTATAGGACACATTTTCTATGTCGAACTCTATAATGAAATTACATAAATTAAATATCCCTTTTGACGAGGGAAAGTTATACCATTGGAAGTTACACCTTTGGCCTCTATATTCCTTTGTCGAAGATATACCATTAGAGTTATACACCTTTTGGTTGCTATATTCTTGAACACTAATGAACTCCTTTTTTCAGTTTATAAGACAACTTTAAGCAGAATTTTGAAGTGTCAACCTTTTATTTTCTCATTCTAAGGATATGGTAGCTGCAACTGAATTTTTGTAAGCCCGTGCAGTGTTCCTCACATGGGATTCTATTGAACAATGAAGAACTTGTTGGATCCAGAATAAAAGTTTGGTGGCCGCTGGACAAAGCGTATGTCACATTCTCCCTTTGACATATTTCCTTGATAAGTTTTGACCATCTGCCTATAGTATCTATGTCTGCATTGAGTATGGTCAAAAAGAGTTGTGCTTTGTGTGTGCGTGCGCTTACGTGCACAATGCAGAAAAAAGATTGAGCTACCTGATACATAAACTTCACTGCTTCTCTAACAGGTTTTATGAGGGTGTCGTGCAATCTTATGATCCAGGAAAGAAGAAATATACAGTAAGTTGACTGACATTTTTAATTTTACTCCTTTACATATGCCTACATTGTTAATATATATGAATACACAAACCGGCAAGTTATAATTTCACCAGCAAATGCTCGTGCTCAGAGAATTGGCACATGAAAAAGCAATTCTTTTATTTCAAGGACTTCATATTTCTCTTTGTGCATGAATGTGGACTTTTCAACAATATGGATTTTAACCTTCAGTTTTGATCGAAAATCTTTAGAGAAAGCTATCTTTTTTTTTGAGGTATGTTGAATAATATAAAGTTAAATGCTGTTTTGTCAAACGGTTTTCCAAGTTAGAAACTTTTTGAAGGGTTTTATTGATAATTAAGCTTGATATGGTCTTAAATGTTTGATGAAACACAAGTAGCTGGAGATTTCTGTTAACTATTTCTTCTATGATTGATTAGTCTGTAGGGTATCATTATTATTCATCCTACTTTCTTTGAACTTTCATAAAACTGAATGCCAACTTTGTCACAGATATTGTACGATGATGGAGATGTGGAAGTCCTCAATTTAAACAAGGAGAAATGGGAACCTATCGCCAACTCTGACATTCCCAAAAAGGTTTAGCTCTTTTTAATTTTTTTTTTGTGTACCGTGGAGCTATTCCAGTATACTTTCTGATGCATTGTAGCATTCCTCGTTGCAGCAACAAAATTTCCAACAATCACCATCACATAAAGAAATGTGAGTATTGTCCTCTTATTCCTTATATTTTATTTATCGTTCTTTTATAAGTTGCTGTAAAATAACTTTTAGATGCTTGTGATCTGTGGAGCTTGCTGAAATATTTTTCATATCATTACTTCTGCTTGCACCTCACCCGATCTGTCCAGAAATGGCTTAACTTGTGGTGGTTGAATAATAGATCGTTTCAATTGAGGACTCCAAAGAAAGGGGGAAACATGAACTTCCAGATTGTTAGATTAGCAAACTATGTAAAATTTGCCAAATTCTGTGGTGCTGATCAACACCTCACGTGCCTTTTAGACCAGCAGCTCTCCATGAAATTGAGTCTTTTTTTTCTTTGTGTGTTAGCGGTTATATTTGCTTACGCTTCTCTTTTTGAAAAAAAACCATGAAGTTTTGAATTTAATCGTCCTACTTCGGCCTTCGCGATTCTTCCAATTAATGTGTCACCTCTCTACTCTACTCTTTTCTTGTAAATATCTACAAAGTTATGTTGTCAATTATCGTACTTTGGTTAATTGCAATTCTATTAAGATGTCACGGTGTCACCTTTCTGCCTCCCCTGCTCTCAATTAACTTCTATATGTATTTTTTAGGAATAATATCCGTTCTAAGTATCTCTTGTATAATTGATTGATACTGCAGGCCACTTCAGAAGATAAACAAGAAAAGTAGCTCATCCAGTTCAAGAAAGAAAGTGAATTCTGCAAAGAAGTAAGCAGTACATTTTCTTAGCAAATGATGCGTAAATGAAACCTTATCCCACACACTGGGGGGAAAAAGCAGTACATTTTCTTATAGTTTCTTTTCTGTAAAAGCTCCCTTATTTTGATTGTTGAACCGTGCAATGGGTGATGTACTTTATAGGGGGCGAAGAAAACCTGCTCTGAAAAGGCACACAGAACTTAACGGTAGAAAGGCATCAAAAAGTGAGAGTCATACAGATGGAAGTGATGCTGAAGGCAAGGGCGATTCTGATTTAGTAGATGCTCATTTTCATTCTGGTTCCGAGGTTGATGATGTCAGTTCAGGTACTCAATATGTTAAACACCTGACAACCAAAATGATCCGAAACTTTCCAAAATTCTCTAATAGACATTTTAGCCTGTTTTTCTGTCTGCTTTCCTTTGTTGGTAAATATAATCTTATGTTGTTAGATGGTTGTTTATTGTTATTTTTTACTTTGAAAGATTTTATGACTACAGTTGCCTCATAAGCTTGGTCCTTTTCTGCTAACCACGTGCAAATTACAAGGATGTTTGTGGTGTTTCTACTCCAATATGATTTGTGAAACTTGGTACTCGTCCTAAAAGAATACAAAATTACAAATACGTATATATCAGGTCCAGATTCATTCAGGAAATAAGAGGTTGAGTCTTGGATTGTAATTTGTGGTGTTTCTCTATCTTAAGATTCTATGCAGTTATAACCTACATTGAACTAGAAATTATTTGTGCTTGCTGGGAATTTATTTTCCCTCCTTGGCAAAATGCTTTCAAAATTTTATAATTCATTCTTTATTTCTATTCAGATCGAGGTCACAAGGGGAATACTTCTTTAGAAGCTGAAGACAAGACTACAGTGAAATCAGTACAGTCATTGGAGGAACCATTGCATGAAGAAAAATCAGATCCAACCAGGACACATGCTGAGGAAAATTCTGATGATGAGCCTCCTGTAAAATTCTTTTTGCTATTTTCTCCCAAAAATTGGAGCATACTTTCTTGGTTTATAATTTTTCTTCTTGTATTTCGTTTACAGAGTAAATAGAAGATGTGTGCTGGGGAAGTTGTATAGAGCTTCAATGTTTATCCGCTAGCATGATCTCCCTTTACAACATGAGCTTGAATGTGGGTCTGGTGATCTGTTCATTGCCGATTTCATGTGTGCTTGAGTGAATCCATTGTTAATGCAGTGGCAATGACAAACTGTTCTCTGAAGCAGTCTAGATCTTTGTTGTCAGCTAACATGATGTTTGTAGCTTGTATGCTTAGATTCTTAGGATAACTGTAAGTTCATGATGGTGGCAGCAAGTTTTTCTTTTCTCTTAGCTTTTTACTTTTCTCAGGTAGAGTATATGTGAATTTCATTGATGTATTCGACTGTATGTTCGTGTATTCATGATTCTTTGTGCATCTGGGTCCTTGTCAAAGTTGGCATCAGCAACTTTGGCGTACTGGAGTATGAACTGCCTTTGAGCCAGAGCTATGACCCGTCTCATTGCCAGATGCTTCTTTGGCAGCTGACGTCATTTGTTGATAAACTAGTAGCCCATGGACCGACCTTGTAATTTGTAACATGCTTGTTAATGGTTGTGTTTGATTTGACTAGAAAATGATGATGGGTTAATATAACTGTGGAATAAGTTGATGTTGCTAACTTTTTTAAATATCAGATAATTTGTAGTTGCTGGAGTTGTCTCGTGACAGCTTATGTTTTTCTGTAGAGGTTGCTAATGGCTTAAATATGTCCTTTGGTTACCGATGTATTTCCTCATTTAGAGTCTGATTACACGGCTGATCCAGAGCTTAAAAAATCATGGGATCTCACCGCAGGATTCACACTTAAACTTCTGGCTACTCCATCAGAAGCGAGAATCATTGATCTTACCTTTGCGTTATTTTATTTCGGTCCTCATTCCTTTCACAGACAAATTAAGATCCTCCGTCTTTGATTTTAAATGCATAGGGACTCTTTAGGAGAGCGCACACAGGAATTTAATTTTTTAGAATAACCGAGGCTGTTTACTGGGGGTGTTTTTTGGTCACGCCTGGGGTTTGATATACCCATGGTTTGAAGAATTATGGTGAGGTTCCCTTATGAAATTAAAAAAAAGCTTGCATCATCACAGAATGTACTTGTTATGCGTACTGAGGTATATCCAAGGAATAGGCAGACCACGATAAGAATGTGTGTATGTAAAAATTCATTAATTTTCGTATGGCCATGGCCGCTCACCAATTGCCGGATTTTGGATTTTAGTACAAGGAAATGTATAAGTATCATTCATGTTCTCATGGTACATGTGTATGGCTTAAAGAAGAGACAGCTAGGATTTTGGGACGTGAACCTTTTTTTTCCCTTTCTCTTATAAATTAAATTACATTGTTTGGAGCAATTTTGTCTCGATGTTTCTTATTAAAAAATTCAGCTCCAATATTAAAGAGGAATCAGTAAATTAACAAATAATTTGCAGATAGAGATATGACTCTCTAGCACTTGAGAGGAGGAAGTAGGACAAAACTCTGGGTTCAAATTTTCAAATAAGTGGAGTGGGTCCCACCAGTTAATTAATTGCTAACAAGAAAAATAAAACACCCGATTTGAGAGAGAGAATTAATTCTTTCTATGTTAAGGCTGTTTCAATTTTGACCTTTAGATTTTTATATCTAATATCCTACGGAAACTTGCATTTCATTGTGGGTGTAAGGAATATGGGTATGCTTGATAGTTTGGTGCTTGTGATGATATGGCCGAAATCGTGTGGAACCCGATTTCAGTGAATGACAAAATGTGGATAAAGGGCAATCACTGTCAAACCGCACTTGGTATCAAGCATATCGTTTTAAATATATATATATATATATATATATATATATATATATATATATATATATATATATATATATATATATATATATATATATATATATATATATATATATATATATATATATATATATATATATATATATATATATATATATATATATATATATATATATATATATATATATATATATATATATATATATATATATATATATATATATATATATATATATATATATATATATATATATATATATATATATATATATATATATATATATATATATATATATGAAAATTGTGTTAAGGCCCCAAAAAGAGAGTTGGTGCCTAGCCCACGATACTTTTTTCTTTGTGTAAAAATACAAAATACATGGCATATATGTGTTTTAGTCCATTTTCCTCTGCTAACTAAGCACAAAGAGAGAAAAATCTCAAAAAAATCCAAAACTACAACTTCTTGGTTATCGATTACACCTAAATTGGTAGCTGAATTCACCTCAAATCAAATCATCCTTCCAAGTAGGCCAGAAATCTCTCTCTCTCTCTCAACTTCACAGAGACCAAAACACCCCCAATCGGTCCTAAATCGATCTAAGGTAAAGGTTTTATAGTTGGAAAATGGGCGAAATACATCAAACCACGATTCATCTAATTCGAACGAAGGACGGAATGGCAAAGAATTTAAAGTAGTTCATCACTCATGGCAATGGAGGTTGATCGAGAACGTCGATTGAGCGACGTGAACAACTCTCACCTTCAAGAATGTTAAAGATCCCCATCGGCATCGAAGAATGCCCATGAACTCTGCTCTCTCATCCCTCCATATATTCGTTCCTACATGCTTCATCATCGAAATGACATCATCGATGAAGCCATGCAGACCCTCTTGGGCATGCAAAATGGTTTACCACATTGAAAAGGAAGAATCCAAGTTCAAAGGAGAATGTCTCCCATTCTAGAAAGAAGTAAGTATTTATTGGATTTGTTAAATTTCCTTTGTCAAACTGTGGAATTTGTTTGGAAAAATGTGAAACTATATTGGAAAATTTATGTGAAATTTACTTGAAAAATCTGTGGAAATTTATTGTATCCCATTCGTAAATTGTTGTATGGATAGAAAATGTGTAGTTGTATTGGTGCATTGAACTTTGTACTATTATCGTGAAATTTAACATATGGATATTGTTCTGGATGAATCTTTGGTTATTAAATTTCATCAATACATGTTAAAGTGTATAATTTAATTGATAAGTGTGGACATTGGTTGTTAATATTGGTATTTGGTATCCGACTTTACACATTACCGTTAAGTTTTATTAATGGATGTTAATTTTAGTGAATCGTGTTAAGGTAAAGAGCATAACTGTTAAGTTTTATCATTGGTTGTTATTATTGGTTATTGGATGTTAAGTTTAAACATTAACTATATAGATTTAATGTTGGATGTTAATTTAAATAAATGGATGTTAAGTTAAAGACCATAATTGATAATTTTTATTTGTAGATGTTAAATATATGCGGTTGTTATTAAGTGTACAATATAACTGTTAAGTTTGATAAGTCGTTGTTAATACCTTTTAGTGGTTATTAATCTTAAGTGATTTTATTTAAATATTGTAGGAAAAAGGTTGGTCATCTTTGCGGAATTAGGCCTAAGGGTAGTTTTAGTGCTTATTATGACTTTATGTATGTACTTGGCCGAAGATGAAGCAGTGGCATTGGGATGCATATGAGCGATGCAACGTTGAGCATTATGTAATATTTGGGGCCCCAACAGTAGATCGACCCACACTTGAACTTGTTTTGAGTCACTATTGAGGTGGTGAAGTACCCTTTACCCTACCCGATGCCAAAAGCGGGAAAGAAAAGATAGTAAATTTTGATTTGGACTGGGTTCATGACCATACTAGTTTCTCAATTGATGGAAACATATTTTACAATAATAGAGATTCTAATAGGAGGATTTGGAACTTCCAACCTCTCCGACACATCAAATTTCAATTCAAACAAGAATGTTGAAGACGTTACTATTGAGAACACCGCTTTTTCACCTAAGGACACCATGCAAATGAGAGGTTTTTCTGCCATTAATGAAGGGGAATTATAAGGAGTAATGAAGGAAATTTTAGGACATGAGAGGGTTGAAGAACATAAACACTAACACCATAAATGAGAACACCACCATAAATGAGAGGGATAGAGAGAATTGTAAGCCAAAATCCCCTACCCCACCCTAGCCTAGTTTGTCCCCTAACCCTCTATTCCCCACCCTAACCCCTCAACCTCCTTGTCCCATCCTATAAATACCCTCCTCTCTCACGGTTCATCACACACAAAACAAAGAAACAAGAGAGAGAGAGAGAGAGAGAGAGAGAGAGAGAGAGAGAGAGAGAGAGAGAGAGAGAGAGAGAGAGAGAGGAGGAATTGCTTGGTATTGGGGTTCGGAGGCTCTTCTCGAGAAAACTTTAAACATATTTTTCTCAATATTTATTTTGTACCTTTATGCAAGTATTTAAAATTTCTTAGCTAAATTTTATATTAGTGTTTAGCTATTTATTTTATGTTTACTAGAACTATGTACAAGCTTTCCATTATAATGTGAAATTTACATCTTGAATGCTAGAATAAATAGGATAAATTAGGCCCAAGTTCCTGCATATAATTATAGTTTATTTTAGTGAACCGCTTTAAGTTTACTCGAATCACATTGGTGTCTAGGGCAATGTTTAGGGGTTGCTTACGGCACTCAGTAAGGAGCAGGTATGTCGGTCTTGGACCAACCTCTAGTACTCTCCTTACGGCTAGCCGGCCGAGGTAAAAGTTCAATTGTGTCACTAAAGAAATTTTGGTTAAAGTCCGATATCGACAACGGACCGTTTGATTTATAACTAAAATTTCAAACTAGTTTGGGCCTTTCCCTCACAAAACTAAATGTGTGGATCTTGAAGTTATCAACCCAAACTCGTTTGACCCATATTAATCAATTATGAAATTTATTTATTTTCCAATGGAGTTTATGTGTGTGATCGTTGATTCACCTAGTGACACTAGTTAGGAGACGTGCATGAAGGCGGCTCCGTTAAAAATATGATTTATAAGCTGCTTTTATAGCATGGCTATGACCTCGATATCGATAACCCGATATGAGGATTTTCTTTAGCTATTATTAATATAGCATCGAATAGACGATGCACCTACTTGTTTTGACATGGTTTGGATCACGGTTATTCTTCATACTTTTAGGAAGCGTTCCATGGTAACTCTCGTGGTGAGTGCACAATATTTCATGCACGCTACTTAAGATTAATTGGATAAAAATAGGGTTTAATAAAGGGAATTGGACAAGAAATACAAAGTGGATATAAGCGATTTTATCGCACCACGGATATCTTGATTTATGAGGAGGGCGTACGACTTGAAGGTGTTCGGGGCGTGTTACGGGAAGAGCATATATACATGGAAATATTTGCCTCTAATTCAAATAACATCTAAGACAATAATAATGTCGGAGTGCCTTGTGATAGACATGATCTTGATATCTACAATTAATATTTTTTACTACTTGTAACCACCACCACTGCCATTACATTCCACCATTCTTTTATTCCTTTCTGTTGTCCACTCCATGTTCATTATTTCATTATCTGTCCTTCCTTCCATGTTTCCTGGGCTCCCCTTCCATTCCATATCTCTCTCTTCTTCTATTTTCTCCATGTCTCTTTCCATTACTCCACCTATCTCTATCTCTCTCTCTTTCTATATATATATATATATATATATATATATATATATATATATATATATATATATATATATATATATATATATATATATATATATATAGAAGGGATTTGCTTGGTAATTGATAATGGCACAATTCAGCCCACATTCAAAGAGAGAGAGAGAATTATTTTTAAAGTTATATGTGTGAAATTTAAAATTATACATCACTACCAGTTCCTGAGGAACTTGGTGCAAAATTTCCATTTTTACACCACATATATATATATATATATATATATATATATATATATATATATATATATATATATATATATATATATATATATATATATATATATATATATATATATATACACACACACACACACACACAAGATGATCTAGAGAGTGAATGTGACCAGAATGGTTGCATTCTTGGTGATCCACGTTCAAATTATTACACTTTGAAGCCGGGCTTGTGAGAAATTTGGGTTCTTGAGAGAAATAATAGAGGGTATCTCAACTCAATTGCCCCATCGCCACACGATCTCAGCGAAGATCTTTCCTTTTCAAGAATGAAAGATATTTTGAGGTAATGGGTAAAATACATGTACATATGGGTTACATGTGAGCTGGAAGGTTGGGTCACATACTTTTGGTTTTAGGGCCAATGCACATGGGCCATAATAGGATAATTTGGGCCACTTGGGTTTTATTTTTAGGGCCTTTACACAATTTGTCCCATATATATATATATATATATATATATATATATATATATATATATATATATATATATATATATATATATATATATATATATATATATATATATATATATATAGAACAAGGCTCCTATAAACTTAAGTTTATAATGAATAGTGATGCACCAACTTTTCTAACCACTTATCTTGCTTTGGGATCAGTGGAAATGTATAAAAGTACTTTGAGATTTGTGCATCACAAATCTCAAGGCAAGATGAGTGGATAAAAAGTTGGTGCACCACTATTCATTATGAACTTAAGTTCATAGGGCCCCTCTATATATATATATATATATATATATATATATATATATATATATATATATATATATATATATATATATATATATATATATATATATATATATATATATATATAGAGCGGATCAAATGAGAACTCCTTACAAATTCGTGTATTCATGATTCTTTGTGCATCTGGGTCCTTGTCAAAGTTGGCATCAGCAACTTTGGCGTACTGGAGTATGAACTGCCTTTGAGCCAGAGCTATGACCCGTCTCATTGCCAGATGCTTCTTTGGCAGCTGACGTCATTTGTTGATAAACTAGTAGCCCATGGACCGACCTTGTAATTTGTAACATGCTTGTTAATGGTTGTGTTTGATTTGACTAGAAAATGATGATGGGTTAATATAACTGTGGAATAAGTTGATGTTGCTAACTTTTTTAAATATCAGATAATTTGTAGTTGCTGGAGTTGTCTCGTGACAGCTTATGTTTTTCTGTAGAGGTTGCTAATGGCTTAAATATGTCCTTTGGTTACCGATGTATTTCCTCATTTAGTGTCTGATGACACGGCTGATCCAGAGCTTAAAAAATCGTGGGATCTCACCGCAGGATTCACACTTAACTTCTGGCTACTCCATCAGAAGCGAGAATCATTGATCTTACCTTTGCGTTATTTTATTTCGGTCCTCATTCCTTTCACAGACAAATTAAGATCCTCCGTCTTTGATTTTAAATGCATGGGGACTCTTTAGGAGAGCACACAGAGGAATTTAATATTTTAGAATATCCGAGGCTGTTTTCTGGGGGTGTTTTTTGGCCACGCCCGGGGTTTGATATACCCATGGTTCGAAGTATTATGGTGAGGTTCCCTTATGAAATTAAAAAAAAGCTTGCATCATCAAAGAATGTACTTGTTATGCGTACTATGAGGTATATCCAAGGAATAGGCAGACCACGATAAGAATGCGTGTATGTAAATATTCATTAATTTTCCTATGGCCATGGCCGCTCACCAATTGCCGGATTTTGGATTTTAGTACGAGGAAATGTATAAGTATCATTCATGTTCTCATGGTACATGTGTATGGCTTAAAGAAGAGACAGCTAGGATTTTGGGACGTGAACCTTTTTTTTTTTTCCTTTCTCTTATAAATTAAATTACATTGTTTGGAGCAATTTTGTCTCGATGTTTCTTATTAAAAAAATTCAGCTCCAATATTAAAGAGGAATCAGTAAATTAACAAATAATTTGCAGATAGAGATATGACTCTCTAGCACTTGAGAGGAGGAAGTAGGACAAAACTCTGGGTTCAAATTTTCAAATAAGTGGAGTGGGTCCCACCAGTTAATTAATTGCTAACAAGAAAAATAAAACACCCGATTTGAGAGAGAGAATTAATTCTTTCTATGTTAAGGCTGTTTCAATTTTGACCTTTAGATTTTTATATCTAATATCCTACGGGAAACTTGCATTTCATTGTGGGTGTAAGGAATATGGGTATGCTTGATAGTTTGGTGCTTGACAGTGATATGACCAAATCATGTGGAGACCAATTTCAAGTGGACAACTTAAAATGTGTGGATAAGAAGTGGCAACATCACTATCAAACACCGACTTTGTACTTGGTATCAAGCATGCTCGTTTTTCTCATATATATATATATATATATATATATATATATATATATATATATATATATATATATATATATATATATATATATATATATATATATATATATATATATATATATATATATATAAAAAAGCCTATAAAGTTGATAGGACAGACACTGTCTTTTTAGATTGATGTTGCCTTGGGATCCGGTGAAATCAAGAGATGCACAAATCCCAAAGTGGGCTTTATATCTTCACTTAATCCCAAGGAACATCAATGGATAGAAAAGTTGGTGTATGACTATTCCCTATACACTTAAGTTTATAGAGCATCGTTTATATATATATATATATATGAAAAATTGTGTTAAGGCCCCAAAAAGAGAAGTTGGTGTGCCCTAGCCCTCGATACTTTTTTCTTTGTGTAAAATACAAAATACATGGCATATATGTGTTTTAGTCCATTTTCCTCGCTAACTAAGCACAAAGAGAAAAATCTCAAAAAAATCCAAAACTACAACTTCTTGGTTATCGATTACCCACTAAAATTGGTAATCGGCCACCTCAAATCAAATCACATCTACTTCCAAGTAGACCAAAACATCTCTCTCTCTCAACTTCACAGAGACCAAAACACCCCCAATCGGCCCTAAATCGATCTAAGGTAAAGGTTTTATAGTTGGAAAATGGACGAAATCTCCACATCAAACCACGATTCATCTAATTCGAACGAAGGACGGAATGGCAAAGAATTTAAAGTAGTTCATCACTCATGGCAATCGGAGGTTGATCAGAACCGCTCTGAACGACGCATCGACAACTCTCACCTTCAAGAATGTTAAAGATCCCCATCGGCATCGAAGAATGCCCATGAACTCTCGCTCTCTCATCCCTCCATATATTCGTTCCTACATGCTTCATCATCGAAATGACATCATCGATGAAGCCATGCACCCTCTTGGGCATGCAAAATGGTTTACCACATTGAAAAGGAAGAATCCAAGTTCAAAGGAGAATGTCTCCCATTCTAGAAAGAAGTAAGTATTTATTGGATTTGTTAAATTTCCTTTGTCAAAACTGTGGAATTTGTTTGGAAAAAATGTGAAACTATATTGGAAAATTTATGTGAAATTTACTTGAAAAATCTGTGGAAATTTATTGTATCCCATTGTAAATTGTTGTATGGATAGAAAAATGTGTAGTTGTATTGGTGCATTGCGAACTTTGTACTATTATCTGTGAAATTTAACATATGGATATTGTTACGATGAATCTTTGGTTATTAAATTTCATCAATACATGTTAAAGTGTATAATTTAATTGATAAGTGTGGACATTGGTTGTTAATATTGGTATTTGGTATCCGACTTTACACATTACCGTTAAGTTTTATTAATGGATGTTAATTTTAGTGAATGCGTGTTAAGGTAAAGAGCATAACTGTTAAGTTTTATCATTGGTTGTTATTATTGGTTATTGGATGTTAAGTTTAAACATTAACTATATAGATTTAATGTTGGATGTTAATTTAAATAAATGGATGTTAAGTTAAAGACCATAATTGATAATTTTTATTTGTAGATGTTAAATATATGCGCTTGTTATTAAGTGTACAATATAACCTAAGTTTGATAAGTCGTTGTTAATACCTTTTAGTGGTTATTAATCTTAAGTGATTTTATTTAAATATTGTAGGAAAAAGGTTGGTCATGTCGCAGGAATTAGGCCTAAGGGTAGTTTTAGTGCTTATTATGACTTTATGTATGTACTTGGCCAAGATGAAGCGTGGCATTGGGATGCATATGAGCGATGCAACGTTGAGCATTATGTAATATTTGGGGCCCAAATGAGATCGACCCACACTTGAACTTGTTTTGAGTCACTATTGAGGTGGTGAAGTACCCTTTACCCTACCCGATGCCAAAAGCGGAAAGAAAAGATAGTAAATTTTGATTTGGACGGGTTCATGACCATACTAGTTTCTCAATTGATGGAAACATATTTTACAATAATAGAGATTCTAATAGGAGGATTTGGAACTTCCAACCTCTCCACATCAAATTTCAATTCAAACAAGAATGTTGAAGACGTTACTATTGAGAACACCGCTTTTCACCTAAGGACACCATGCAAATGAGAGGTTTTTCGCCATTAATGAAGGGAATTATAAGGAGTAATGAAGGAAATTTTAGGACATGAGAGGGTTGAAGAACATAAACACTAACACCATAAATGAGAACACCACCATAAATGAGAGGGATAGAGAGAAATTGTAGCAAAACCCTACCCCACCCTAGCCTAGTTTGTCCCCTAACCTCTATTCCCCACCCTAACCCCCAACCACTCCTTGTCCCATCCTATAATACCCTCCTCTCTCACTCATCACACACAAAACAATAAAACAAGAGAGAGAGAGAGAGAGAGAGAGAGAGAGAGAGAGAGAGAGAGAGAGAGAGAGAGAGAGAGAGAGAGGAGGAATTGCTTGGTATTGGGGTTCTGGAGGCTCTTCTCTAAAACTCTCAGCAAGCATATTTTCTCAATATTTATTTTGTACCTTTATGCAAGTATTTAAAATTTCTTAGCTAAATTTTATATTAGTGTTTAGCTATTTATTTTATGTTTACTAGAACTATGTACAAGCTTTCCATTATAATGTGAAATTTACATCTTGAATGCTAGAATAAATAGGATAAATTAGGCCCAAGTTCTCGTGATATATAATTATAGTTTATTTTAGTGAACCGCTAAGTTTACTCGAACTGTTGGTGTCTAGGGCAATGTTTAGGGGTTGCTTTCGGACTGTAAGGAACGAGGTACTTAATCGGTCTTGGACCAACCTCTAGTACTCTCTCTTACCGCTAATATAATAGGTATAAAGTTCAATTGTGTCACTAAAGAAATTTTTGGTTAAAGTCCGATATCGCGAACCGAATCCGTTTGATTTATAACTAAAATTTCAAACTAGTTTGGGCCTCACAAAAACTAAATGTGTGGATCTTGAAGTTATCAACAAACTCGTTTGACCCATATTAATCAATTATGAAATTTATTTATTTTCCAATGGAGTTTATGTGTAATGTGATCGTTGATTCACCTAGTGACACTAGTTAGAGATCATGCATGAAGACTCCCGTTAAAAATATGATTTATAAGCGTGCTTTTATAGCATGGCTATGACCTCGATATCGATAACCCGATATGAGGATTTTCTTTGGCTATTATTAATATAGCATCGAATAGGCGATGCACCTACTTGTTTTGACATGGTTTGGATCACGGTTATTCTTCATACTTTTAGGGAAGCGTTCCATGGTAACTCGTGGTGAGTGCACAATATTTCATGCACGTTACTTAAGATTAATTGGATAAAAATAGGGTTTAATAAAGGGAATGGACAAGAAATACAAAGTGGATATAAGCGATTTTATTATTACCGATATCTTGATTTATGAGGCCAAGGGCCATACGACTTGAAGCCGGTTCCGGGACGGTTAATGAAGACCACTTATATACATGGAAATATTTGCCTCTAATTCAAATAACATCTAAGACAATAATAATGTGCTGGAGTGCCTTGTGATAGACATGATCTTGATATCTACAATTAATATTTTTTTACTACTTGTAATTGAGATGATATCTTTTACTTATACCGGCCACATACACTTACCCTGGCACAATTCTTTTATTTTACATGCTTGTTGGGAGTTTTCTGACTCCCATGGGGTTTGTTACCCTGCATCAGGACTGTTATTCCTTTACAGGATCAAGAATTTTTTGAGGAGCAGGCCCAACAACAGTGATCACCTTATATCCCATCAGTTCTCAGTTTTAGTTGTTTAGGTAGTTATCTAGACTATGATGTATTTTATTTCTTACTTTTTCCCATTGTGGACTTGTACTTGAACTCTATCCTTCCCAAGATTTCAGATCTATATATATTTCTTTTGCTATTTTAGTTACATGCTCTGTGATGTAGTTTTGGCTATATATATATATATATATATATATATATATATATATATATATATATATATATATATATATATATATATATATATATATAGAGGAATATGGAGAAACTTGGTACCAAGTTTCTTGGTAGTGATGTGGCACAATTCCCAGCCCACACATTCAAAGAGAGAGAGAGAGAATTATTTTTAAAGTTATATGTGTGGGCTAAAATTATCCACATCACTACCAAGTTCCTTTGAGGAACTTGGTACCAAGTTTTTCCATTTTCACACACACACATATATATATATATATATATATATATATATATATATATATATATATATATATATATATATATATATATATATATATATATATATATATATATATATATATATACACACACACACACACACACACACACAAGATGATCTAGAGGCGTGAATGTGACCGAATGGTTGATTGCTTACGAAATGCCCAAATTATTACACTTTGAAACCGGGGCTTGATGAAATTTGGGTTCTTGAGAGAAATAATAGAGGGTATCTCAATGGTGCCCCATCGCCACCGATCTCAAGCGAAGATCTTTCCTTTTAATGAATGAAAGATATTTTCGGGTAATGGGTAAAATACATGTACATATGGGTTACATGTGAGCTGGAAGGTTGGGTCACATACTTTTGGTTTTAGGGCCAATGCACATGGGCCATAATAGGATGTTTGGGCCACTTGGGTTTTATTTTTAGGGCCTTTACACAATTTGTCCCCATATATATATATATATATATATATATATATATATATATATATATATATATATATATATATATATATATATATATATATATATATATATATATAGAAGGGCTCTATAAACTTAAGTGATATTGATGCTGCATGACTAATTCTAACCACTTATCTTGCTTTGGGATCCGGTGAAATGTATAAGGCCACTTTGAGATTTGTGCATCACAAATCTCAAGGCAAGATGAGTGGATAAAAAGTTGGTGCACCACTATTCATTATGAACTTAAGTTCATAGGAGTTTCTCTATATATATATATATATATATATATATATATATATATATATATATATATATATATATATATATATATATATATATATATATATATATATATATATATATATATATATATATATATATAAGCTCCTATAAACTTAATGATGAGACACACCATTAGGTTTGCTTCGATCCTGTGAAATCAAGAGATGCACAAATCCCAAAGTGGGCTTTATATCTTTCACCGAATCCCAAATAAATCAATGATAGAAAAGTTGGTGTATGACTATTCCCATACACTTAAGTTTATGAGCATTGCTCATATATATATATATATATGAAAAATTGTGTTAAGGCCCCAAAAAAGAGAAGTTGGTGTGCCCTAGCCCCTGATACTTTTTTCTTTGTGTAAAAATACAAAATACATGGCATATATGTGTTTTAGTCCATTTTCCTCTGCTAACTAAGCACAAAGAGAGAAAAATCTCAAAAAAAAAATCCAAAACTACAACTTACTGGTTATCGATTACCCACTAAAATTGGTAACTGCGCTCACCCTCAAATCAAATCACATCTACTTCCAAGTAGACCGAAAACATCTCTCTCTCTCTCTCTCTCAACTTCACAGGAGACCAAAAACACCCCCCAATCGGTCCTAAATCTGATCTAAGGTAAAGGTTTTATAGTTGGAAAATGGACGAAATCTCCACATCAAACCACGATTCATCTAATTCTGGAACGAAGGACGTGAATGGCAAAGAATTTAAAGTAGTTCATCACTCATGGCAATCGGAGGTTGATCAGGAACCGTCGCCGTTGAACGACGACCGACAACTCTCACCTTCGAAGAATGTTAAAGATCCCCCATCAGCATCGAAGAATGCCCATGAACTCTCTGCTCTCTCATCCCCTCCATATATTCGTTCCTACATGCTTCATCATCAGGAAATGACATCACTGATGAAGCCATGCAGACCCTCTTGGGCATGCAAAATGGTTTACCACATTGAAAAGGAAGAATCCAAGTTCAAAGGAGAATGTCTCCCATTCTAGAAAGAAGTAAGTATTTATTGGATTTGTTAAATTTCCTTTGTCAAAACTGTGGAATTTGTTTGGAAAAAATGTGAAACTATATTGGAAAATTTATGTGAAATTTACTTGAAAAATCTGTGGAAATTTATTGTATCCCATTGTAAATTGTTGTATGGATAGAAAAATGTGTAGTTGTATTGGTGCATTAGAACTATGTACCATTATCCGTGAAATTTAACATATGGATATTGTTACAGATGAATCTTTGGTTATTAAATTTCATCAATACATGTTAAAGTGTATAATTTAATTGATAAGTGTGGACATTGGTTGTTAATATTGGTATTTGGTATCCGACTTTACACATTACCGTTAAGTTTTATTAATGGATGTTAATTTTAGTGAATGTGTTAAGGTAAAGAGCATAAGCTGTTAAGTTTTATCATTGGTTGTTATTATTGGTTATTGGATGTTAAGTTTAAACATTAACTATATAGATTTAATGTTGGATGTTAATTTAAATAAATGGATGTTAAGTTAAAGACCATAATTGATAATTTTTATTTGTAGATGTTAAATATATGCAGTTGTTATTAAGTGTACAATACAACTGTTAAGTTTGATAAGTCGTTGTTAATACCTTTTAGTGGTTATTAATCTTAAGTGATTTTATTTAAATATTGTAGGAAAAAGGTTGGTCATGCTGCAGGAATTAGGCCTAAGGGTAGTTTTAGTGCTTATTATGACTTTATGTATGTACTTGGCCAAGATGAAGCAAAGGGCATTGGGATGCATATGAGCGATGCAACGTTGAGCATTATGTAATATTTGGGGCCCCAACAGTAGATCGACCCACACTTGAACTTGTTTTGAGTCACTATTGAGGTGGTGAAGTACCCTTTACCCTACCCGATGCCAAAAGCGGGAAAGAAAAGATAGTAAATTTTGATTTGACTGGGTTCATGACCATACTAGTTTCTCAATTGATGGAAACATATTTTACAATAATAGAGATTCTAATAGGAGGATTTGGAACTTCCAACTGTCCGACACATCAAATTTCAATTCAAACAAGAATGTTGAAGGCGTTACTATTGAGAACACCGCTTTTCACCTAAGGACACCATGCAAATGAGAGGTTTTTCTCGCCATTAATGAAGGGGAATTATAAGGAGTAATGAAGGAAATTTTAGGACATGAGAGGGTTGAAGAACATAAACACTAACACCATAAATGAGAACACCACCATAAATGAGAGGGATAGAGAGAAATTGTAAAGCCAAAATCCCCTACCCCACCCTAGCCTAGTTTGTCCCCTAACCCTCTATTCCCCACCCTAACCCCTCAACCACCTTGTCCCATCCTATAAATACCCCTCCTCTCTCACGGTTCATCACACACAAAACAAAGAAAACAAGAGAGAGAGAGAGAGAGAGAGAGAGAGAGAGAGAGAGAGAGAGAGAGAGAGAGAGAGAGAGAGAGAGGAGGAATTGCTTGGTATTGGGGTTCTGAGGCTCTTCTCAAAACTCCTAAAGCATATTTTTCTCAATATTTATTTTGTACCTTTATGCAAGTATTTAAAATTTCTTAGCTAAATTTTATATTAGTGTTTAGCTATTTATTTTATGTTTACTAGAACTATGTACAAGCTTTCCATTATAATGTGAAATTTACATCTTGAATGCTAGAATAAATAGGATAAATTAGGCCCAAGTTCCTCATATATAATTATAGTTTATTTTAGTGAACCGCTTTAAGTTTACTCAATCTGTTGGTGTCTGGCAATGTTTAGGGGTTGCTACGGACTGAAGGAACGAGGTACTTAATCGGTCTTGGACCAACTCTAGTACTCTCCTACCGCTAATCGACCAGTAAAAGTTCAATTGTGTCACTAAAGAAATTTTTGGTTAAAGTCCGATATCGGCAACCAGACCCGTTTGATTTATAACTAAAATTTCAAACTAGTTTGGGCCTTTCCCTCACAAAAACTAAATGTGTGGATCTTGAAGTTATCAACCCAAACTCGCTTTGACCCATATTAATCAATTATGAAATTTATTTATTTTCCAATGGAGTTTATGTGTAATGTGATGCTTGATTCACCTAGTGACACTAGTTAGAGAGACTGCATGAAGACGGCCCGTTAAAAATATGATTTATAAGCTGCTTTTATAGCATGGCTATGACCTCGATATCGATAACCCGATATGAGGATTTTCTTTGCTATTATTAATATAGCATCGAATAGACGATGCACCTACTTGTTTTGACATGGTTTGGATCACTTATTCTTCATACTTTTAGGGGAACGCTCCATGGTAACTCGTGAGTGCACAATATTTCATGCACGCTACTTTAAGATTAATTGATAAAAATAGGGTTTAATAAAGGGAATTGGACAAGAAATACAAAGTGGATATAAGCGATTTTATGCTCATACGGATATCTTGATTTATGAGGCCATACATACGACTTGAAGCCTGTTCGGACGTGTTAATGAAGACCGACTTATATACATGGAAATATTTGCCTCTAATTCAAATAACATCTAAGACAATAATAATGTGCCGAGTGCCTTGTGATAGACATGATCTTGATATCTACAATTAATATTTTTTACTACTTGTAATTGAGATGATATCTTTTACTTATACCTACCACATACACTTACCACGGCACAATTCTTTTATTTTACATGCTTGTTGGGAGTTTTCTGACTCCCATGGGGTTTGTGTACCCTGCACTGGATCAAGTATTCCTTTACAGATCAAGAATTTTTGAGGAGCAGCCCAACAACAAGGATCACCTTATATCCCATCGCCTCGGTTTTAGTTGTTTAGGTAGTTATCTAGACTATGATGTATTTTATTTCTTACTTTTCCCATTGTGGACTTGTACTTGAACTCTATCCTTTCCGAAGATTTGTATCTATATATATTTCTTTTGCTATTTTAACAGCATGCTGGATGTAGTTTTTACTATATATATATATATATATATATATATATATATATATATATATATATATATATATATATATATATATATATATATATATATAGAGAATATGGAGAAACTTGTACCAAAGCTTCTAGAAGGATTGGCACAATTCTAGCCCACACATTCAAAGAGAGAGAGAATTATTTTTAAAGTTATATGTGTGGGCTAAAATTATCCACATCACTACCAAAGCCTTCAGAATCCCTTGACCAAGTTTTTCCATTTTCACACACACACATATATATATATATATATATATATATATATATATATATATATATATATATATATATATATATATATATATATATATATATATATATATATATATATACACACACACACACACACACACACACAAGATGATCTAGAGGCTGAATGTGACCGAATGGTCATTGCGTCACGAAGTCAATGCTCCAAATTATTACACTTTGAAACCGGGGCTTGACAAATTTGGGTTCTTGAGAGAAATAATAGAGGGTATCTCAACTCAGTGCCCCATCGCCACCGATCTCAAGCGAAGATCTTTCCTTTTAGTGAATGAAAGATATTTTCGGGGTAATGGGTAAAATACATGTACATATGGGTTACATGTGAGCTGGAAGGGTTGGGTCACATACTTTTGGTTTTAGGGCCAATGCACATGGGCCATAATAGGAGGTGCTGGGCCACTTGGGTTTTATTTTTAGGGCCTTTACACAATTTGTCCCCATATATATATATATATATATATATATATATATATATATATATATATATATATATATATATATATATATATATATATATATATATATATATATATGAAACAAGGCTCTATAAACTTAAGTTTATAATGAATAGTGATGCACCAACTTTTCTAACCACTTATCTTGCTTTGGGATCCGTGAAATGTATAAAGGCCACTTTGAGATTTGTGCATCACAAATCTCAAGGCAAGATGAGTGGATAAAAAGTTGGTGCACCACTATTCATTATGAACTTAAGTTCATAGGAGCCTTCTCTATATATATATATATATATATATATATATATATATATATATATATATATATATATATATATATATATATATATATATATATATATATATATATATATATATATAGGGGCGGATCAAATGAGAACTCCTTACAAATGTGAGAACTAAGAACTTATTCTCTACTATTAGATCTTTAACCAATTAATGGTTGTGATTAAATTCCATTAAAGTCAAATAATTAGCTAAAGGGCCCAGGTCCTTTTTATTTACGTAATCGTTACAAGTTTGGTAGTTTCCTTCTTTCCATTCTAACCGCCTCCTTCTTCAATTTGATCCAATTGTTTCGTCTTTCTTCATGCTTTTGCATTCATCGGCTTGCGCTATAATTTTAAGCGTTACAAAAGCGATAATCCGATCTCAAGTTCTTTAAATCTTCAATTTTTATTGATTTTTTCCTTTGTTCGCCTCATTTGTTGCACATCACGAAGTTTCAGATTTATCAAATCGTTAATTTTGGATTATTTGTGTTTTCATGGAAAGCATTTATTGTGTAATGTAATCTACTTAAAATAAAAACTAAATCTCTTAAAATAAAAACTAAATCTCAAGTACCAACTTACGTAATCGCAATAAAGAATTTAAAGTAGTTCATCACTCATGGCAATCGGAGGTTGATCAGAACCCGTCGCTGAACGACGACCGACAACTCTCACCTTCAAGAATGTTAAAGATCCCCATCAAATCGAAGAATGCCCATGAACTCTCTGCTCTCTCATCCCTCCATATATTCGTTCCTACATGCTTCATCATCGAGAAATGACATCACGATGAAGCCATGCACCCTCTTGGGCATGCAAAATGGTTTACCACATTGAAAAGGAAGAATCAAGTTCAAAGGAGAATGTCTCCCATTCTAGAAAGAAGTAAGTATTTATTGGATTTGTTAAATTTCCTTTGTCAAAACTGTGGAATTTGTTTGGAAAAAATGTGAAACTATATTGGAAAATTTATGTGAAATTTACTTGAAAATCTGTGGAAATTTATTGTATCCCATTGCATAAATTGTTGTATGGATAGATAAATGTGCAGTTGTATTGGTGCATTGCGAACTATGTACCATTATCCGTGAAATTTAACATATGGATATTGTTACGATGAATCTTTGGTTATTAAATTTCATCAATACATGTTAAAGTGTATAATTTAATTGATAAGTGTGGACATTGGTTGTTAATATTGGTATTTGGTATCCGACTTTACACATTACCGCTAAGTTTTATTAATGGATGTTAATTTTAGTGAATGCGTTAAGGTAAAGAGCATAACTGTTAAGTTTTATCATTGGTTGTTATTATTGGTTATTGGATGTTAAGTTTAAACATTAACTATATAGATTTAATGTTGGATGTTAATTTAAATAAATGGATGTTAAGTTAAAGACCATAATTGATAATTTTTATTTGTAGATGTTAAATATATGCGGTTGTTATTAAGTGTACAATACAACTGTTAAGTTTGATAAGTCGTTGTTAATAACTTTTAGTGGTTATTAATCTTAAGTGATTTTATTTAAATATTGTAGGAAAAAGGTTGGTCATGCTGCAGGAATTAGGCCTAAGGGTAGTTTTAGTGCTTATTATGACTTTATGTATGTACTTGGCCCGAAGATGAAGCAGTGGCATTGGGATGCATATGAGCGATGCAACGTTGAGCATTATGTAATATTTGGGGCCCCAGCAGTAGATTGACCCACACTTGAACTTGTTTTGAGTCACTATTGAGGTGGTGAAGTACCTTTTTCCCTACCCGATGCCAAAAGCGGGAAAGAAAAGATAGTAAATTTTGATTTGGACTGGGTTCATGATCATACTAGTTTCTCAATTGATGGAAAAATATTTTACAATAATAGAGATTCTAATAGGAGGATTTGGAACTTCCAACCTCTCCGACACATCAAATTTCAATTCAAACAAGAATATTGAAGACGCTACTATTGAGAACACCGCTTTTTCACCTAAGGACACCATGCAAATGAGAGGTTTTTCTGCCATTAATGAAGGGGAATTATAAGGAGTAATGAAGGAAATTTTAGGACATGAGAGGGTTGAAGAACATAAACACTAACACCATAAATGAGAACACCACCATAAATGAGAGGGATAGAGAGAAATTGTAAAGCCAAAATCCCCCCCTACCCCACCCTAGCCTAGTTTGTCCCCCTAACCCTCTATTCCCCCACCCTAACCCCCTCAACCACTCCTTGTCCCATCCTATAAATACCCCTCCTCTCTCACGGTTCATCACACACAAAAACAAAGAAAACAAGAGAGAGAGAGAGAGAGAGAGAGAGAGAGAGAGAGAGAGAGAGAGAGAGAGAGAGAGAGAGAGAGAGGAGGAATTGCTTGGTATTGGGGTTCGGAGGCTCTTCTCAGAAAACTCGGCAAGCATATTTTTCTCAATATTTATTTTTGTACCTTTATGCAAGTATTTAAAATTTCTTAGCTAAATTTTATATTAGTAAGCTTAGCTATTTATTTTATGTTTACTAGAACTATGTACAAGCTTTCCATTATAATGTGAAATTTACATCTTGAATGCTAGAATAAATAGGATAAATTAGGCCCAAGTTCCCTGATATATAATTATAGTTTATTTTAGTGAACCGCTTTTAAGTTTACTCAATCTGTTGGTGTCTGCAATGTTTTGGGTTGTTACGGACTGTAGGAACGAGGTACTTAATCGGTCTTGGACCAACCTCTAGTATCTTTTACCGCTAATCGACCGAAAGTTCAATTGTGTCACTAAAGAAATTTTTGGTTAAAGTCCGATATCGAACTGCACCGCTGATTTATAACTAAAATTTCAAACTAGTTTGGGCCTTTCCTCACAAAACTAAATGTGTGGATCTTGAAGTTATCAACCCAAACTCGTTTGACCCATATTAATCAATTATGAAATTTATTTATTTTCCAATGGAGTTTATGTGTAATGTGATCGTTGATTCACCTAGTGACACTAGTTAGAGAGACTGCATGAAGACTCCCGCTAAAATATGATTTATAAGCTGCTTTTATAGCATGGCTATGACCTCGATATCGATAACCCGATATGAGGATTTTCTTTGGCTATTATTAATATAGCATCGAATAGACGATGCACCTACTTGTTTTGACATGGTTTGGATCACGGTTATTCTTCATACTTTTAGGGAAACCATGGTAACTCTCGTGGTGAGTGCACAATATTTCATGCACGCTACTTAAGATTAATTGGATAAAAATAGGGTTTAATAAAGGGAATTGGACAAGAATACAAAGTGGATATAAGCGATTTTATGCGCATACCGGATATCTTGATTTATGAGGCCAAGGGCCAATACGACTTAAGCCGTGTTCTGGGGCGTGTTACGGAAGACCGACTTATATACATGGAAATATTTGCCTCTAATTCAAATAACATCTAAGACAATAATAATGTCTTTGGAGTGCCTTGTGATAGACATGATCTTGATATCTACAATTAATATTTTTTACTACTTGTAATTGAGATGATATCTTTTACTTATACCCCACATACACTTACCCCGCACAATTCTTTTATTTTACATGCTTGTTGGGAGTTTTCTCGACTCCCATGGGTTTGCAATTTACTCGTGGATCAAGTGTTATTCCTTTACAGATCAAGAATTTTTGAGGAGAAGCCCAACAACAAATGATCACCTTATATCCCATGGGCCTTTAGTTGTTTAGGTAGTTATCTAGACTATGATGTATTTTATTTCTTACTTTTTCCCATTGTGGACTTGTACTTGAACTCTATCCTCAAGATTTCTCAGATCTATATATATTTCTTTTGCTATTTTAGTTACATGCTCGTGGATGTAGTTTGGCATATATATATATATATATATATATATATATATATATATATATATATATATATATATATATATATATATATATATATATATATATAGAGGAATATGGAGAACTTGCATCAAGTTTCTAGTGATGTGCACAATTCTAGCCCACACACATTCAAAGAGAGAGAATTATTTTTAAAGTTATATGTGGGCTAAAATTATTCATCACTACCAAGCCTTTGAGGAACTCTACCAAGTTTTTCCATTTTCACACACACATATATATATATATATATATATATATATATATATATATATATATATATATATATATATATATATATATATATATATATATATATATATATATATACACACACACACACACACACACACAAGATGATCTAGAGGCTGAATGTGACCGAATATTGGTTGCATGGCCGAAGTCAATGCTCCAAATTATTACACTTTGAAACCTGGGCTTGACAGAAATTTGGGTTCTTGAGAGAAATAATAGAGGGTATCTCAACTCAGTGCCCCCATCGCCACCTGATCTCAAGCGAAGATCTTTCCTTTTTAGTGAATGAAAGATATTTTCGGGGTAATGGGTAAAATACATGTACATATGGGTTACATGTGAGCTGGAAGGGTTGGGTCACATACTTTTTGGTTTTTTAGGGCCAATGCACATGGGCCATAATAGGAGGTGCTGGGCCACTTGGGTTTTTCTTTTTTAGGGCCTTTACACAATTTGTCCTTATATATATATATGGGCTACATGTGAGCTGGATGGGTTGGGTCACATACTTTTTGGTTTTTTAGGGCCAATGGACATGGGCCATAATAGGAGAGGCTGGGCCACTTGGGTTTTTCTTTTTTAAGGCCTTTACACAATTTGTCCTTATATATATATATATATATATATATATATATATATATATATATATATATATAATGGGTATCGTTGCGTATGAGGAGATTCACTCATATCTGCGACGATAAGCAATCTCCATGAAATGATGATTTTAATAAAATAAATATGATTCTCTTCTACTTTATTCTCTCTCACTGCTTGGTGGAGATTGTGCACCTAGCGTATATAAGGAAAATCCCCTCATATGTCAATGACACCTATTAATCTCATATATATATATATATATATATATATATATATATATATATATATATATATATATATATATATATATATATATATATATATATATATGAGCTGGGCCACTTGGTTTTTATTTTTAGGGCCTTTACACAATTTGTCCCCATATATATATATATATATATATATATATATATATATATATATATATATATATATATATATATATATATATATATATATATATATATATATAGAAGAAGCGCCTCTATAAACAAGTTTATAATGAATAGTGATGCACCAACTTTTCTAACCACTCATCTTGCTTTGGGATCCGTGAAATGTATAAAGGCCACTTTGAGATTTGTGCATCACAAATCTCAAGCAAGATGAGTGGATAAAAAGTTGGTGCACCACTATTCATTATGAACTTAAGTTCATAGGAGTTCTTTATATATATATATATATATATATATATATATATATATATATATATATATATATATATATATATATATATATATATATATATATATATATATATATATATATATATATAGGGGCGGATCAAATGAGAACTCCTTACAAATGTGAGAACTAAGAACTTATTCTCTACTATTAGATCTTTAACCAATTAATGGTTGTGATTAAATTCCATTAAAGTCAAATAATTAGCTAAAGGGCACGGCGGTCCTTTTTATTTACGTAATCAGTTACAAGTTTGGTAGTTTCCTTCTTTCCATTCTAACCGCCTCCTTCTTCAATTTGATCCAATTGTTTCGTCTTTCTTCATGCTTTTGCATTCATCGGTTTGCAGTTATAATTTTAAGCGTTACAAAAGCGATAATCCAGTCTCAAGTTCTTTAAATCTTCAATTTTTTATTGATTTTTTTCCTTTGTTCGGCCGCCTCATTTGTTGCACATCAGCGAGTTTCAGATTTATCAAATCGTTAATTTTTGGATTATTTGTGTTTTCATGGAAAGCATTTATTCAGGTAACAGAATCTACTTAAAATAAAAAACTAAATCTCTTAAAATAAAAACTAAATCTCCGTTACCAACTTACGTAATCGCAATACATAACTTACGTAATCACGTTACATAAAACAAAATCGCATTTATCAACTTATAGAATCCCTTTCAACAAATTACGTAATCATATGTTATAACTACGGAATCACAATATTTTGGTTATAGAATCTCTAAATACATTTAATGTAATCGCCTTCATCAACATACGTAATTGCATGATATAACCCATGTAATCATGTTTTTATTGTTACGAATCTCTTAGTACAAATAATGTAATCTACTGCGGAACTAACGTAATCATTTACAATAACTACGAATTAAGAATAATTGTTACGTAATCGCCTAGTGTGTACAAATGTAATTGTCTTTGTATATTTACGAATCTCACATAATTACATATAGAATCTTGTATTTATTGTTATAAAATTTTTAAACTAGGATTTTGAAAGACAAAATTTATCCTTTTAGCTAACAAAATCTCGTGTTATAACTTTAAGAATCAACTATTTACTATTACAAAATCTACTTTTTTTTAAAACTGATTCTCCCTCCCTTAAAATAACAAAAACTCGCATTTGTTGTCTCTGATTTTCAGATTCTTTCGTCATTCTGGCGGTTGAGGGTGATTTGGTGATGCTTAGATGTCTTTTGGTTGAGGCTCTGGTCGAGCGAAAGTGCGGGATTCTGCGTTCAATTTCTTCTTCGTGAAATCCTAGTTTCTATCGACGAATTTAAAAGTGAATCGCGGCAGTTACTGTTTCTCAAAATTGTTGCGCGTGCCTATTAATTGTAACTGACTAGATTATGGAAATTTTTTTTAAATAAATTTGTTGTTTGCGGTTTTGAAGGTGGTCAATTTTTTCCTTTTAAATCTGTCTGCTATTTACTTGTATACCCTCATTTCAGTTTGTAAGTTTCATTTAATTTCAATTTTACCACCTTATTTTTTGCAGAATCTGAGCCCTTGTCCTTATATCATGGACGATAAATATTTGATTCTTAATTCTCACAATTATTTGGGTTCTCATTGGAACGGCCCATATATATATATATATATATATATATATATATATATATATATATATATATATATATATATATATATATATATATATATATATATATATATATGAAACAAGGCTCCTATGAACTTAAGTTCATAATGAATAGTGGTGCACCAACTTTTCTAACCACTCATCTTGCTTTGGGATCCGTGAAAGATATAAAGCCCACTTTGAGATTTGTGCATCACAAATCTCAAGACAAGATGAGTGGATAAAAAGTTGGTGCACCACTATTCATTGTGAACTTAAGTTCATAGAGCTTTACTCATATATATATATATATATATATATATATATATATATATATATATATATATATATATATATATATATATATATAGAAGCCTTATAAACTTAAGTTGATAGGGAGGTGTCCACCAACTTTTATATCCATTGATCTCGCTTGAGATCCGGTGAAATCAAGATACACACAAATCTCAAAGTGGGCTTTATATCTTTCACGGATCCCAAGACAACATCAATGGATGGAAAAGCTTCATTGATATTCTCTATCAACTTAAGTTTATAGGAGTTTCGCTTATATATATATATATATATATATATATATATATATATATATATATATATATATATATAGAGAGAATAGTGCTATGAACTTAAGTTCATAATGAATAGTGGTGCACCAACTTTTCTAACCACTCATCTTGCTTTGGGATCCGTGAAAGATATAAAGGCCATTTTGAGATTTGTGAATCACAAATCTCAAGACAAGATGAGTGGATAAAAAGTTACAAGACTACTATTCATTATGAACTTAAGCTCATATGAGTCTATTTATCTATATATATATATATATATATATATATATATATATATATATATATATATATATATATATATATATATAAAGCAGCATGTGTTATGCCCTAGAATGTTCTCTTCCGTGATGATTGTAACTCTATTCCGATCCAAATGGACTACTTGGGAATGTGATTCTCTGCATGAATTTGCAGAGTGACTTGTTTGTGTCTGTTTGCATGCGACGAGAGTAAAGACTCTCGTAGTTAAAGGAAATCTGTTGAATTTAAACTAGTGAGGGTTCTAGTCCCTCTATCCCCAATACAAGCCCCTTTTTAATTAAATATTTATTTATCCTCTTTTTTCATAAGAAAGGTTAAAGAAAATATAGAAAAGGGTTAATTTCACAAAATCCTTAAACTTTGGGAGGTGTTGCACATAACCCCTTTGAACTTTGTTTATCTCAAATAACACCCTGAACTATGGGGTGTCTCACAAAACCCTCTTGAACTTTAGCTTATCTCACCTAACCTCCCTTTCTATAATTTGCAAACAACTAAAATTTTCTTGAGAGAAAAAAACTTAAAACTTTAGGAGGAGTATGCTGCCTGTAAATGACAAAATGATAAAGTTTAAGAATTTTTCACTCAAAAATATTTTAGTTATTTGTAAATTATAGGCAGGGGAGTTAGGTGAGATAAGCTCAAGTTCAGGGTTTGTGAGACACCTCATAGTTATATGAGATAAACAAAGTTTAAGGGGGGTTATGTGCAACACCCCCCAAAGTTCATTGGGGTTGAGAAATTGACCCTATAGAAAATCTATAGGCAATTTCCTTAGGGCCAGTCAACAGACTCACAGGTGAAGAATATGAACGTAAAAAAACATCCAACTTTTGAAAATATAAATAAAAATCATGGCCCGAGGGAATAAGTGTCTACAGGCTTGTATTATGATACGACATGTCTACAGACTATTAATAGATGTACATGCTTGGTATTTTTAGCTTCACATAGACCTGGCATTCTGTGCTCTTGCAATGCACAAGTAAAAAAATATTCTCACCTTTTGTCCCCTAACCCTCTATTCCCCACCCTAACCCCTCAACCCTCCTTGTCCCATCCTATAAATACCCCTCCTCTCTCACGGTTCATCACACACAAAAACAAAGAGAAGAGAGAGAGAGAGAGAGAGAGAGAGAGAGAGAGAGAGAGAGAGAGAGAGAAGAAGCTTCATGGCAATATTTTCTCAATATTTATTTTATGTACCTTTATGCAAGTATTTAAAATTTCTTAGCTAAATTTTATATTAGTAAGCTTAATTATTTATTTTATGTTTACTAGAACTATGTACAAGCTTTCCATTATAATGTGAAATTTACATCTTGAATGCTAGAATAAATAGGATAAATTAGGCCCAAGTTCACATATATAATTATAGTTTATTTTAGTGAACCGTTTTAAGTTTACTCGAATCTGTTTGGTGTAAGGCAATGTTTAGGGGTTGCTTACGGCACTCAGAAG